>CM044001.1:85540470-85585470 GCA_024085815.1 Flaveria linearis
CTTCCTAAACTATGGACAGGTTAGGCATCTGGAGCTCGTTGATACTCCACTTTAACCTTAGAACAGGTTAGCCATCTGCCTACGTATGTGGCAATGTCAGCTTTCATATTCGGCCACCAGTAAAGGACCTTGAGATCGTGATACATTTTGTCTGAACCTGGGTGGATTGAGTATCGTGATTTGTGAGCTTCGTCCATTACCAGTTCTCGTTGATACTCCACTTTAACCTTAGAACAGGTTAGGCAAGTGGAGCTCGTTGATACTCCACTTTAACCTTAGAACAGGTTAGGCATCTACCTACGTATGTGGCAATGTCAGCTTTCATATTCGGCCACCAGTAAAGGACCTTGAGATCGTGATACATTTTGTCTGAACCTGGGTGGATTGAGTACCGTGATTTGTGAGCTTCGTCCATTACCAGTTCTTGTTGATACTCCACTTTAACCTTAGAACAGGTTAGGCATCTGCCTACGTATGTGGCAATGTCAACTTTCATATTCGGCCACCAGTAAAGGACCTTGAGATCGTGATACATTTTGTCTGAACCTGGGTGGATTGAGTACCGTGATTTGTGAGCTTCGTCCATTACCATACAACCCATGTTCGATCGTGATACAGTTTGAGAACTATTGTGTTGTAATCAAGAGAACTTCGGACCTTAAGACTCTTACTCTCACAGAGTTGTATGGTATCCTAAGTGCATTCCAGATGGAGATGAACATGCAGAACTCCTCTGGTCACTCCAACAACCAACTGAGTTCAGCCTTTCATGTGGTTGAAAGGGAAATCATAGAACCACAACATCAGTTGCTGTGCTACCCTAACAACTCACATAATGGACCCTACATTACTCTACCTGAGACTCCAAAGTCTCAAAAGGTTCAACACACCTCCTTTTAGGATAGTTGTGCCTTTGTCTCTGGAAGTGGACATTCTGGTGATTTTCAATACTGCTTTGATGATCTTGAGTGCTTCAGTCCAGATGACGTGGAGTATGTGGACATTGTCCAACAGATGGCTCTTTTAACTTAGAGAGCGAAGAAGTTCTTCAAGAGAACTGGAAGGCAATTCCCTTAAAACCCAGCCAACAGTAAGTTTGGGTTTGATAAGAGCAAAGCAAAGTGTTACAACTGCAACCAACTAGGTCACTTTGCTAGGGAATGCAAGGCTCCCAAGAACAACCCGGGAACCCCACAGGCCTCCACACATCCCACTGCTTCAAAGCATGAAGAGAAGTCAACTGAAACAGCTGTAGTAGCTCAAGAAGTTGACTGGAGCTTCATGGTACAGGATGTGACTCCAGCTCAAGCACTCATGGCCGGAACGGATGATGATCAGGTATATGAACATCTTTGTACTGCTGCCTGTATTTCTAAAGTTAAACTCTATAAGGATTAAATTTCGGAAATCAGATCTGAGGTTGAGTCTTTAAATGTGTTAAAATCTGATTTTAAAAGAGCTGAATCTGACTATCAAAGGAAAATTGAAGAGTTAGAGAAAACTGTGTCTCTTTTAAAACATGAAAAGACTAATTATAAAACTCAAATTAAAGATCTGATCTCTAAACTATCTGAAGTTCAAGCCCAGTTGGTCACTGCTAAGGCTCAGGCCAGGAAGCAAGCTATTGCTGAGCAAAACTTCCAAACTATTCTTGCATCATCCTCTCATTCCAAAATGTTTTATCAAAACAAAGAAGGGTTGGGAACCAATAAAATAGCTCCACCACACTCTTATGAGTCTATTAGACTACCTAGATGTGGTACTGAAGAGCAAGAGGTTCCAACTGCTGACCCTTCTCCATTGGAACTAGAGGAGGAGGCAAAAATAGTGGCCACCACAGGGGAGAAACAGGAGGATACACTCATCTTCACCTGTGAAGACCAAATCCTAACCACCAAGGCAAGAAGAAGCAGAGCTAAAGCTGCTAGAAGGACTACCAAGAAGGTTGCAGAGTCCAAGCTTAAGATTGACCTAAAGCAAAAGGGTGTCTTCATCTCTGCTGGATTCCAGGTGGTAGGTACTTCTAATTCAGGAAAGGAGTGTAATACCAGCACTCCTGTCCTACCAAAGGATCAGAGGTTGAAAGGAAAAGTTGCTGATGAAGAGAAGAAATCCAAGAAACAGCAACCTGCAAATTCCCAGAAGGCTAGCATTGCATGCATAATGTGTGGTCTGCACAACCACATGGCTAAAGATTGTTACTACAATCCAGCAAGCACACATTATGCAAATAATGTTAGAAAAGAAGGAGTCAGAGAAGGTTTCTCAGTTGGACCATTTCAAACGGTCCAAATGATGAAGAAGGGAAAGTTGGTCTCGGAAGCCAAGTTGCTTTCGGAAGAAAGTACTCCTTCGAAGGGAAAATGGCTTCGGAAGCCAAAGCTTCTAAGGTTCGAAAGAACAAGAAGGCTCCCTTGAAACCATCTCAGAAGAAGACTACTTCGGAAGAAAAGGTGGTGAAGGCTTCTTCCGAAAAGGAAGCTTCGGAAGGAGACCATGCTGCAAAAGCTTCAATAAGCTCATCCTCAAAGATCAACCAAGGGATGGATTGGAAGATCAAGGAAGATGTTGCAGCCTAAACCTCTTCTTCAACGACCTCTATTGAACCCCAATGCATATCTTTTGGTTCAATTATGTCACTATCTTTGGAAGAGCCCAAGACCAGCAAGGCTTGGGCTTCCAAACAAAACTAACCATCTCATCTTATGTGCAGGGACATCCATTTGACAAGAACAACAATATCTGGATTGTAGATAGTGGATGCTCCAGGCACATGACAGGGAACAGATCTCTCCTTTAACAATTCTAGAACTTTGATGGAGGGCCTGTCCAATTTGGAGGTGAGGCCGGAGGATATATTTCTGGCAGAGGAAGTATATCCAATGGCAGAATAAACATTGACAAAGTTCACTTTGTCAAACAGCTTGAACACAATCTGTTAAGTGTTTCTCAATTCTGTGACCAGAAGCATCAGATGCTTTTCACAGAACATGAGTGCATTATCCTCAAACCAGGGATGACAATTCCTCTGGAATTGGTGCTTCTTAGATCTCCCAGGAAAGGGGATATGTATAAGCTAGATATGAACAATGCTTCTCCTATGGGTGAAGTATCATGCTTTCTTTCTAAAGCTGATAGTGATGAGTCAACACTATGGCATAAACGTATGTGTCATGTAAATTTTAAGACAATGAATAAATTGGCTAAAAATAACTTGGTACATGGTTTGCCTAAAAAGGAATTTTTCTGCAAAGATAACTGTGTTGCATGCCTGAAAGGGAAACAACAGAGATCATCTTATAAATCCAAGTGTGTTAACTCTATCACTACTCCATTACACTTATTACACATGGATCTCTTTGGTCCCACAAGTATAATGAGCATTGGAAGGAAATTATACTGCCTTGTGATTGTTGATGATTTTACAAGATTTACATGGGTATTCTTTTTAAGAAGTAAAGATGAAACTGCTAAAACGTTAAAATCTTTTATTCTTAAAATAGAAAATCAAATTGATCACAAGGTTAAGATTATTAGAAGTGATCAAGGGACTGAGTTTAAGAACTTTGTTCTTGACTCATTCTGTTACTCAAAAGGGATTGCCAGACAATATAATGCTCCCAGAACTCCTCAATAAAACGGTGTTGCTGAGAGGAGGAATAGGACACTTATTGAGGCTGCTCGGACCATGTTAGCTGATTCAAAGCTACCTCTAACATTCTGGGCAGAGGCAGTTAGCACTGCATGCTATGTGCAGAACAGGGTTCTTGTAGTTAAGCCCCATGGAAAAACCCCTTATGAGTTATGGAACAAGAGGCCACCGTTCATTGGCTTTCTAAGGTCCTTTGGCTGCAAGTGTACCATATTTAACACAAAGGACAACTTAGCAAAGTTTGCTGAGAAGTCGGATGATGCTATCTTTGTTGGATACTCTTCTTGCTCCAAAGCTTATAGAGTATACAACATCAAGAATCAACAATTTGAGGAGTCATCCAATATAGTTGTTAATGAGCACACTCCTTGTGTTAAGGGGAATGGACCTGATTATATTTTTGATTTAGAATTATTTCCAAACTATTCTAAACAATCTTGTGAGAATGTTTTAGCTGGAACAGGTGCTTAAGGTGATGCTGATGTTGATACAGATCAACTATTTGAGCTTCCCAGACCTCTTCCAAATTCTCCAAGAGCTGAAAGGCAACAAGCTTCAACCATTCACAGATCTGATAGTGTAACTATCTCCAGGAATAGTGAAGCTTCAACAAGTGAATCACCTGTTGAACCCCAAAGCTCTTCAGGTGGTCCATTACAACACCAGGTTGAGGGAAGTAGTATTCTGAAGGAACAGACAACTATTAATACTACTTCACAACCAGCCATTGATGATGTTTCTCAATTATTCAATCAGTCCTCATTGAATGACTTTGAAACAGCAGCTGGACAGAGTGATCCAGTTCCTCATCAGAATATGTCCAACCTAGACTTATCTCTGCAACTGGAAGTGATTCCTCGCCTTAGGATTCAAAACACTCATCCAACTGAGAACATCATAGGGAATGTCTCTGTGGGTGTGAGAACGAGAGGGCAAACTCATCATGGGAATGTCTGCTTGTACTCATGCTTCTTGTCTCAGATGGAACCTAAGAAGGTGAAAGATGCCTTAAAGGATAGTAGTTGGGTTGAATTGATGCAGGAGGAGCTGCTTCGATTCACAAGACAAAAGGTCTGGAATCTATGCCCACTACCATCTGGTCAAGTACCCATAGGCACTAAATGGGTGTTCAGAAACAAGAAAGATGATAAAGGCTTGATTATCAAGAACAAGGCAAGACTAGTAGTTCAAGGGTACACTCAGGAGGAAGGAATCGATTATACTGATGTCTTTGCACCTGTTGCAAGACTTGAGGCGGTTAGGATCTTTTTGCTTATGCTACATCCAAGAACTTCACAGTCTACCAACTTGATGTCAAGTGTGCATTTCTATATGGGGATATAGATAGGGAAATCTATATATGTCAACCTCCAGGATTTGAAGACCCACAGCACCCCAACTATGTGTGCAAACTGGATAAAGCTCTATATGGGCTGCACCAAGCACCTAGGTTGTAGTATGAGACCTTGTCTCAGTTTCTCCTGAAGAATGGATACACTATAGGTACCATTGACAAGACTCTCTTCATTAGGAAGTCTGGAGAAGACATTTTGCTTGTACAAGTATATGTTGATGACATCATATTTGGTTCTTCAAATGACCAAATGTGCAAGGACTTTGAGAGCATTATGAAGCAGAAATTTGAAATGAGTTCCATGGGAAAAATGGACTTTTTCCTTGGAATTCAGGTGAAACAGATGAAGGAAGGGTTCTTCATAAGTCAATCCAAGTATGTCGCAGACATCTTAGATAGATTTGAAATGAAGGACTGTAAACCAGCCAAGACACCCATACCTAGAAACCATAATCTTTACCCTGACCTTGAGGGGGAGGATACTGATCAACATCAGTATAGAGCAATCATTGGTTCTCTGATGTATCTCACTGCCACATGCATTTGTGCAAGATATCAGGCTGCTCCCAAGGTGTCTCACCTAGCTGCTGTTAAGAGAATCCTCAGATACCTCAAAGGAGCACCTAAACTAGGTCTCTGGTATCCAAGAAATAGTGATTTCAATCTCTATAGATACTCTGGCAGTGACTATGGTGGCTGCAACATTGACAAGAAATCAACATCAGGAGGATGTCAATTTCTTGGTGGAAGGATTATCTCATGGCAATGCAAGAAACAATCCTGTGTCTCTACATCAACTGCTGAAGCTGAATACATTACTGCTGCTAGCTGCTGTGCTCAACTGCTATGGATTCAAAATCAGATGTTAGACTATGGGTTCAACTTCATGACTACTCCTATCCATATTGACAACAATAGTGCTATCTCCATTACTGAGAATCCGGTGAAGCACTCCAAGACAAAGCACATTGATATCAGGTATCATTTTATTAGAGATATTCATGAGAAACATCTGATAAAGTTAATCAAAGTTGACTCAAATGAACAATATGCTGATTTGTTCATAAAGGCATTTGATGAACAAAGATTTAAGTATCTCATATCAACTATTAGGATGATAAACATTGATTAACTACCTCTTTGAGAAGCTTTTAAATGCGTAATGTCTTGTGTCAATACAATTTAAGCCCGATTACAAAAAATCTTTAAATTATTCCAAGTGTAAATTCCTTCCGAAGAGGAATTAACTCTCGAAAGATATTCTTGAATATCTTCCGAAGCCAAATTCCTCAATGGAAATTTTCTTCTCGGAAGAGTTTTTGGTCTTGGAAGAAGCGATTGAGTTTACATCAGATCTACTTCCGAAGCTTGTATAACTCTCCATTCGGAAAGACAATTTTACCTTCGGAAGCAATGCCTTGCTTCGGAAGAGAAATTGCCTTCGGAAGACAATTACCTTCGGAAATGTTTTACATTCGGAAGTAAAGGTTTTACTATGTAACGGATATCTTTTGGACCCCACTCTGTAAAATGTAAAGATTTTGCTTATGATGGTCAGATTATTTAAAATTATCCATTGCCGCCACTGTCATTTCTCCGCCGTAAACCAGCATACCACCCACACTAACCCCAAAACAGTTACCCTATTACCGCCACTACCACAATTCATCCCCTTTTAAATAATCCAGACTGATCAAATTCATCTTCTTTTACCAATTTACTGCCCTAACTATTCCCTTCACTGTCAAACCTGCAATTTCACCCAAATTCAAGCTTACCTTCTCTGCAATGGCGCTAAACCCTCAGCACAACCAAGTCGCATTACTTGATTCGTCAAGAGATGCTGACTTTACCCAAATCATCACCTTTCTTGCTGAATCCACCTATCTCACGGCGCTAATTGTTAACCCCACCGTCTACTCCAACCACATGACAGAATTTTGGAGTAACGGTCAAGCTGATGTTCTCAATGGGGTTCGCGTCCTGAGAACACGTATTTGCGGATAGGAGTTGATCATCTCTGAACAACTCATCATGGAGCATCTCGAGCTTCATGATGATGGGGCTCCTACTGATTCCCCAAAGAAGACGTGGATAGCACCTACATCCTAATGGGATATGGCAGGGATATGAGCAGGTCAACCGTTTACAAGTTTAACTTCTCTTATCACTGGAAATTCCTGCTGCACAATGTCCTGCACTGCTTATCCAACAAGTCAGGGGGATGGGATCAAATCCCATATGAACTGGGATGCCTAGTTCATGGGTTGGTGAGAGGTCTACGCTTCAACTACTCACGATTTATGTTGACCAACCTAATCGGCAATCTGAGAAGGGATACATTCTTCATGTATCCCAGATTCATTCAACACATAATCAACTGTGAGCTGGAACCGAGCAAGCTTGTCTGTGCAGCTGCTCTTACTGTTCCCCAAGTGAGACCTACAATCTTCAAAACATTGAAGAAGAATTCCATCAACTTCACTGGAAGGTACACTCCATTACCTCCAGAGATGACTGAGCGCATAGCTCCTGGTGACATCCATGTTATCCCCACAGGTGATGAACCCACACCAGCAACCTCCACCACAATGCCAACAACACCTTCTCTACCCATCAAAATTACATACCAGAGACGACCCAAACGAACCCTTGTTCAATCTACTCTGATTGAACAAGCTCCTCTAGTTCAAACTAAAAGGGCTAGAGTGGAATCATGGGCTCCCACTCAGTCCGAGGTCACACCATCCTTCACATTTGACCTCAATGTGGGTTTTGAGCCTCCTCAGTCTCAAACCCAAGAGCCCGAACCCCAAACCTTAAGCCAGCAGGGTGAGTCTTTACACTCCCCTGTGCAGCCTTCAAGGGACAGCCCCACCATAGGCTCAATGCTTGTAGACATTGATCTAGGTCCCGGGTCAGTAGGTTTAACCTCCTTATCTTTCACTGACCTTTTATTCCGTACTGATGAAGAGATAACATCTCTCCATGGCCATGAAGTTGATCTACAACACCCTCTCAAAGATTAACAGAGCCAAGAGAGATCCCTTGTCTCTTGCCCCCATCAGCAGCCAATTACTGAGGTGAGTCCCACTGATGTGGAGGGGACTTATGTAGGCTCAGCTGCCACTACTCAGAGTCTCTTATTGAGCTCTCAGGACAGTGGTAACATTATTAGGTCTGAGTCTACGGCAACTTTACCCATTGACATCTCTGAAAGAGATGACCTTGAGCAAAGGTATCCAGGGTGCCAAGAAGCCATATCTGGTGGTGAGACTGAGCATACTAGGTATGTTATCTCATCTCCCTATGATTCTTCGCATGAAGATGAGGGAAGTATGCAACTCACACTTTAGTACTTGCTTTCTAAGGTCTCCAACCTGGAATCACAGGTGAGGATCTTAGAATCAAGGACTGCCACTCAGCAACTTGGGATTAACAATCTCAAGGCTAAACTAGCTGAGAAACAGACGGAGAGGTCTATTAGGCATGTACCTATTCAAGTCTCATTGACTTCTTCCTCTAGCTCATCTAGCTCTCAAGATGATGCTACCAAAAAGGGGGAGAAAGTTCAGAGACAAACATCTGAGGAACCACAGACCCAATCCTTCACTTCCCAACTCATCACACTACCTGAGTCATCTCAATCATTTCTAGAGATTGACTCAAAATGCTTCATGATCTCTACAGACTTTTCACAAAGTTTGTATTGAGATCCTCCTTAGAACAGCCCAGCCCTGACACCACACTCATATATTTTGGGGCTGAGGAGCTTCAAAGACTGACTACACCTTCTACCACTGTGGAAGAAGTTAGTCAACCTAAGGTCCACATGGAACCTGAGATTAACTTCGAAGGGGAAATAGGGACTGATGGCCCAGCAACTAAAACAGATGGGACGGAACATGCAGCAGCCTCTTCTTCCGAAGCTCAGGCTGAGACTTCCGAAGCTGACATTGAAGCCTCGGAAGAACAAGACAAATCTTCCGAAGCTGAGATGGAAGCTGCGGAAGGTCTGTTCCAAATGTCCGAGGAACTGACCATCACAGATGTTATTGCTGAAATAGCATCTGAGGTGAGCAGGGAGGACATTCTGATATACCTCCATCCCAAACACCAGTTGAACCTCTCTCTCAGTTTGAACCTTCTATCCAAGAACCACCACAGTCATGCTCTGCCAAAGCCAAAGGCAAAAGGAAATTGACTGCGAAAGAGCTTCAGGAAGAGGAAAGAATTGAAAAGCTCAACAAGAAAGGTAGGTTTCCCGCTGAGAAGCTGCTAGCTGCTAGTTCTAAGGCAGCTGCAGCTAATCAGGAGGAAATCAATAATAAGAGAAGGACAACACTCATTGACCAGCTCATCAGCTTTGGAGTTGCCAATGAGGAAGTACACCTGCTACCACTAGAGGAGTTGGTGACTTTGGAGAGGTCAACCAGGCTAAGGCAAGAAGAAGAAGCCATGTTGGCCTTGGAGAAAGAAGAAAAGGAACAAAGGAAAGTAGCCCTGCAGCTGAGAGAGGCTAGGATTAAATTCCTACTCTTAAGAGGCTTCAGTCTTCCTGAACTATCTCCACATGATGATGACATGATCCTGCTGCTCCACAACAAAGAGCAGGATCAAATGGAGAAGGAAAGGAAGAAAGCTGCCAGGGAGAAGTTGAAGGAGAGGAAGCGGAGGGAGGAAGAAAAGGGGGTCACTGCCACCAAGAAGTCCAATGACAAAGCCTGGATGAAAGACTATCTTCGGGCTCATGGCTTCTCTGGTAGGCAGGTGGGACCTATGTCCGAAAGGACACTCCAGCGAATAGTCAGTGAAATAAAAGCTGACATCCGTATGGGGAAAAGGAAGGAGATGTACAGGAGCGGACAGGGAATGGTCTTCACCCCAGCCACTCAACCACAGCCAACTACTAAACCACAACCCACACCAGAAGAACCAATCCCATTTCCCATCAAAACCAAACCCACTGAAGAAACCTTTACCCCTGAACCCACAACTCTACCCAAACCTACCACATCACCTCAACCACCCAAACTTCCCATCCTAAAACCCAAAACCACTAAACCTAAACCTACCCAACAAAAACCAAGATCATCCCCTCAGCCTTCTCAACAACTCTCCTTTGAGGAGATAAAGGAGTTCAAGACTAGGCTCATCAACTGCATCACTGTGAGCAGCATCTCCTGTGAGGGAGACCTTATCAACATCACCTATGTTGATAACTCTTCAAGCTCCCTCACTCTAGGACAATTTCTTGAGTTGCCTAGAGATACTTTGGGCCAGGCTGCAAGACTTCTTGGTCTCAACTCTGATACCCTCAATGCTGAAGAGAAGAGACTAAGAAGGAAACTGGTGACTCTACTGGATACAAGGAAAGAGGACAGGATTTCTAGTCAATCTCCTGGACCTAGAAAAGCTATAATCCAGTGGAGGTTCGATGAACCTTCTCATAACTTTGTTGTGGAAAGGGAGAATGGTGAAACCAACAGGCTTAATGCCACTTCTCTATTGCATCTCAGCAGATTTGACATTGCTGAGCTTGCAGAGAAGCCATTCTCCAATCCCTCCAACTCTGAGACTGCTGCACACATCAGAAATCATATTCGCGGTCTCCACTTGGTTGAACTGAATACAAGAGCCAAGATTGAAGAAGAGTTGAAGTTGAAAAGATCGGAAGACAAGGAAAGACCAACCACCAAAGGCACAACCTTTCTACAGATGGTGGAAGGTCCGGAATTGGAACCAATAGTTAGATGGGAATATGACTATAGTTCCCATCAACTAACTCTTTTCAGAGGGCCACAACAAAGGCTACATATAATCCAAGGTGACAGAGTGGAGGTTTTGTCTACCAAGGATTTGTACAAACTCCTCAGCACCACGTCAGGAAAGAATGAAGACACTGATAAACACTTACTTTCAATGGTGCTGAGAGTTTTGAGAAGAAGGGGGAAGTGAAGTTTTGGTAGCATCAGCCTAGGGGGAGTTTGTTGGGTCATGATAAGGCTGGTGCAACCAAAACCACTTCACATAGTCATTTTGGTGCTACATTCAAGGGCTTTCGAAGCTAAGTATGAGATCTTCTGAGAGTCTAAAGAAAGAACTGAAGACAAAGTCTGAAAGCTTCCAAAGACAAAGTCTGATGAAAGAGCTGAAGACAAAGTCTCAAAGCTTCCGAAGAGAAAGTCTGCAGACTTCCGAAGACAAAGTCTGAAGACTTCGGAAGACAAAGTCTGAAGAAAGAGCTGAAGACAAAGTCTGCTTCCGAAGACAAAGAAGACTCCAAGCCTCGGAAGAAGCAGTCTTCCGAAGTATAAGTGGCTTCGGAAGAAGTTATTCTTCTGAAGCATTTTTATCCTTCGGAAGACATTGCTATGTCTAGTAGATATAAGTATGGTCCCTGACAGTCTGCTGCAGACCTCTGATACAGCATGGCATCTTCCTAAAGAGCCATGTTGTTGACCATACTTTATTATACTGTTTACTTTTTTATGATAGTACATGTTACCAACTTTAGTTGGTGACAAAAGGTAAGTCAGGGACATGTCCTGACTACCAAATCTTAGGCAAAATGTCTAAGATACCTCACCTATAGTCTTGTAGTACAGATATTTGGTTAGAGGTTTCCAGCTGGTATCAAAGTATATCCGGCTGCAGGTAGTATTATATATATCTTCTCCTTGTAACTCATAAAATAAGCGATTAGAGTCCAAGACTCTTGTAATCCTTTGAGTTGAGAAGCAATATATAAAAGTACCTTGAAAATTTACATTCTGTGTTTATTTACTGCTTGTTACTTGTTATATTGTGATCAACTCTTCATAGACTCTTGCTGAGTGTTGATTCAAGGTGAGTTTGAGAGAAAAACCTTCTGTTGAGTAACCAACAAAACGATCCTGCATATATATATATATATATATATATATATATATATATATATATATATATATATATATATATATATATATATATATATATATATATATATATATATATATATATATATATATATATATATATATATATATATATATATATATATATATATATATATATATATATATATATATATATATATATATATATATATATATATATATATATATATATATATATATATATATATATATATATATATATATATATAATGTATATATGATCTGTGAAGATCCCTTCAGGGTGGGTATCCCAACCTAATAGTATAATGCGGCGCGCATAGGAACGAAAGATTCTAGTAGAAGGCATCCCGTGAGGAAAGAGTAAGAGTAATAGTACTTTCCTCAGGATGGTCAGATAACAAGACGTAGAGATAAAGAACAAGTATAGAGATAAAGAACAAGTATAGAGGAACATACATGTAATATCATATGCAAGCCAATCCTAGCATGCATTCTACATGAAGGTTCCTAGGTTATAGTCTAGGTCAAGTGATTTGCCTAATTCTCTATGACTAATGGCTCTGATACCAGTCTGTCACACCCCCGCTAAGAGTGGAAACAAGGGGATGTAACGAGACGGGATCGTCATAACATATTGTTAATAATAGAGATGCAATATATGTAATTGATGATAAAGCGTGTCATGACGACACCCGACACATAGGAGACTTGTGTCTTGTTTAGTCAATATTCACGACAACATAGCCATAAGCATAAACTTGTAATTGACTCACATAACCTAAAATATTAACATTGTAATGTAATTCCCACAACCCGGGAACAAGTATCCAAAAGAATAATTATATGTATTCAGACCAACAATGTTTCAAAAGAATGTTTGTCATGTATCGTATAGTCTCAAAATGCATCCTAGGGTCTCCACTAAGGCACCACACCTAGATCTTCAATTAGCATTGTCACCTGAAAAGATATTCTCAAAATGGTCAACAAAAATTTATTGGTGAGCTCGCAGGTTTAAATAGTAAGTAAATTGATGCTGCATAATAGTTTTGCGGAATACCGTGTATACAGTTATAAGTAAGCAAAATCACATAACAATGAGCTTTACAACCAAACCTAACGATGTACACACAAAATCTTGTCGGAATATATTCACCCAAGGGCCCATTCCTGGCCACTGTTGGTACCAACTAGTATACCAACAAACAAGGGTGGGGGTGTCAACCCAGTAGTTATACCAATACCTATCCGTCGGTTCCAACACCGGAACTAAATGGTTGTAAAGAAAGTACCACACAGCGATTCATGTATGTATCAGATAAGTACTCACAAAACAAAAACACGTTGATTCCAAGAATGTAAGTTGTACAGCATAAAAATGGGTGAGCATACTTTTCCCCCATGTATGTAAATGATTGAAGAATTGTATAAGTATAAAAAGGGTCCACGAAACTCACTTGTTCGGTGGTAAGTATGAATGATCAAGTTTCCAAATGATGTAAGCGATAAACGGTCAAACACCTATTATCAGTTATTGTTAAGCATTAATGATACCTTTAATGAAAATAGTAACGTTCGGTTGGTTCGGGTTGTATCGGTTCGGTCACGCGGAACACATACCAGTAGACCTAAGTGTTAGATCTTATATAGATCCAAGTACTTGGAATCGTCGTCATTGCTGATGATATTTATGTAAAGTGTCATTGTTATTAGAGAAGTACTTGGTAAATATCATTGGTTACAAATCGGTTATTGATAATTGTAAAATGTTAAAGTTGATTTTTGTGATAACATTAGTAAGTTTGATAGTGTTAACTTAAATATTGTCATTAGCAACGGTAACCGTGTCGATGTCACTTTAACATCCCATGACATACACACACCACACACGACATACACACACCACACACAAAAAGAAACTCACACACAACAACTCCAGTCGCGTGACAGGACCAGACGCATGACTCAACACTCCATCCGCATGAATCAACCTTCATTCATACGAATCAGCTTCATTCGTACGATTGAACCTTCATTCGTGCGACTCAGCATTCAGTCGTACCACACAGCACCCAATCGCACGACTCAACATCCATATGCACGAATTAACCTTCATTCATATGAATCAGCCTCATTCGTACGACTGAACCTCCATTCGTGCGACTAGGCATTCAGTCGTGCGACACACGCATAATCGCACACATTCGTCCGCAGGACTCAGTCACACGCATACACACAGTCGCACGACTCAGTTGCACGACACAACCAGTCACACAACTCAGTCGCATGATAGACACAGTCGCACAACTCAGTCGCACGACACACCCAGTCGCACGGCTCAGTCGCACGGCAGACCCAGTCACCAGAACAGCAGAATCGCAACTGCAGAAGTGCAGAGCAGCCTTCGGCTGCTCCATGCACGAGGTTTACACCACCAGCACTTCCAGAAACACATTTCACACACACCAACCGGAAGAACACATAAAAAGACATCACACACACTCACACGACCTCATGTGCTCGGGTTGGCCCCGAGCACCCGAAACCCTTCAAGGACATCAGAAAACAAGCAAGAAAAGGGACGACCAAGGTCGTCTACCTGCAAGAATGGGTAGACTCAGCTGTAGCTGAGGCCTTGCCGGTGAAAACGCGAAGAAAGGGGCGGTTTTGGTGCAAGGAGGAGGAGAAAAGTGGAAGATGAAGAAGAAGATGAGATGGAGGCTAGGGCTGGAAATGGGGTATATATACCCAGCCCTAGTTTGACAAAATATCACATTTGGTCCCTACACTTAACCCCCGAGTTCCCAAGTTTGTTTTCAGTTAAAAACGATCTTAAATCGGTTAGTTATATTAATGATAAAATGTAAATAATGGTATTAATAACTTAAAAATTGTCTTATTAATAACAACAATAATAAATAACAATAGGTTTAATAGTAACGATAACAATGATTGTAAAGATTTCTAAAATAATAGCAATGCTAACAACGAGGACACAAGCAACTTGATAATAAACAAGAATAATGTACACATGAATAGTTTATAAAGATAAGGAATGAATGATCATAGAAAGGTTAACGGAAGTCATGTTAAATGACGGACCTTTCGGTGACGGATGTCACAGTATCCCCCAGTTAAGAGAATTTCGTCCCAAAATTCAGCTGAAGTTAGGTCCTAGAGTGTCATCCACGAATAGGTGCAGGTATTTGAGTTTTATTTCGTCTTCCCATTCCCACATGAATTATGGTCCTCGTTTGGAATTCCATCTCACGCAGACGATAGGTATCTTACTGCACCTTAATCGTTTGACCTTTCGGTCTATGACCTCAATAGGTTCTTCGACAAAATGAAGCTTCTCGTCAATCTTGATTTTCTCAATTGGTACATGAAGAGTTCCATCCACCAAGAACTTATTGAGGTTCGATACGTGAAATGTATCGTGTACACCACTGAGTTCTGGTGGCAACCTTAATCGGTATGCCACCGGTCCGATTCTTTCTATGATTTCGAATGGTCCTACGTATCTCGGGGATAACTTCCCTTTCTTTCCAAATCGTACAATCCCTTTCCAGGGAGAGACTTTAAGTAGAACGTGATCTCCCATGTTGAATTCTAGAGGTTTCTGACGGTTGTCGGCGTAGCTCTTTTGCCGATCTCTGGCTGCCTTTAGTCTGTCTTTGATTTGGAAAATCTTATCTGTTGTTTCCTGAATGATCTCTGGGCCTGTCAACTAGTTTCACCAATCTTGGGGATCTACATTTCCTCCCATACAATGCTTTAAATGGAGCGCATCCAATGCTCGTATGGTAGTTGTTGTTGTAAGAGAACTCAATCAATGGTAGATGAGTGTCCCAGCTACCACCAAAATTGATTACACAAGCCCTGAGCATGTCTTCCAATGTTTGTATCATTCGTTCACTTTGGCCGTCTGTTTGCGGGTGATAGGCGGTACTCATATCTAATCGAGTGCCCATCGCTTTCTGCAGTGTCTTCCAAAATCGTGAAGTAAATCGGCTGTCACGGTCAGATATGATCGACACCGGTACTCCATGCCTTGTCACAACCTCCTTTATGTACAATCTCGCCAACTTGTCTATCTTGTAATCCTCTCGGATCAGCAAGAAATGAGCTGACTTTGTCATCCGATCCACTACGACCCATATCGAGTCGTGCCCACTACTCGTTCTAGGAAGTTTGGTAATAAAATCCATGGCTATGTTTTCCCATTTCCATTCAGAAATTTCTGGTTGCTGTAGTAATCCTGATGGTTTTTGGTGTTTAGCTTTAACTTTCGAGCACGTCAAGCATCGGCTTACATACATAGCAATGTCTTTCTTCATGCATGGCCACCAGTACAAATTTTTAAGATCATGGTACATCTTGTCTGGACCAGGATGAACAGAATATCGTGTCTTGTGCGCTTCATCCATGATTAGGGTATGAACATCTCCCCATTTGCGTACACATATACGATCCATAAAATACTGTAAGCCATCTCCCTTGCAAATCATATGTTTATCCAACCCTCGAAATTCTTCTCCCGTAATGTTTTCTTCTTCCAACGCATCACTTTGTGCTATTAGGATCTGGGCCTTCAGATTAGTTTGAATAGTCAATCCTGATGCTCGAGCACATAGTGGTTTCACGCGTTCTTTGTGACTTAAAGCATCAGCCACCATGTTCGCTTTCCCCGGATGATACCGGATTTCACTATCGTAGTCGCTAAGTAGTTCCACCCAACGTCGCTGATGCATATTAAGTTCCTTCCGATCCAGAATATGTTGGAGGCTCTTATGATCGGTGTAAATGATGCATTTGGTTCCATACAAGTAATGCCTCCATATCTTGAGTGCAAATACCACAGCGCCCAACTCCAGGTCATGAGTCGTGTAGCTCTTTTCATGCACCTTAAGTTGTCACGAGGCGTAGGCAATCACCTTATCCTTCTGCATTAGCACACATCCCAATCCTTGATGTGAAGTATCGCAGTACACCACAAATCATCAGTTCCGTCTAGGAGGGACAATATCGGTGCATTGCACAACTTTTCTTTCAGTGTTTGGAACGCTTGTTCTTGTTCATGTCCCCAATCAAACTTCTTGTCTCTCTGAGTCAGCAGTGTTAATGGTTGAGCGATCTTTGAAAAATTCACGATAAAACGTCGATCTGGCCAATCCTAAGAATTGCCGTATTTCTGAAGGTGTCTGGGGTGCATCCTATTTCTTCACCGCTTCAATCTTTCCGGGATCTACGTAAATCCCTTTTTCGTTCACTACATGTCCCAAAAATTTCACTTCTCGAAGCCAAAACTCGCACTTCGAGAACTTAGCGAAAAGTTTCTCTTCTTGTAATAGACTCAGTATTACCCGAAGGTGTTCTTCATGGTCCTCTTTCGTTCGGGAGTAGATAAGTATATCGTCTATGAATACGATCACGAACTTATCCAAATAAGGTTTGCACACTCGATTCATTAGATCCATGAACACAGCTGGTGCATTAGTCAGTCCGAATGGCATGACTAAGAACTCATAGCGCCCATACCGCGTTCTAAATGCTGTTTTCGGTATGTCATCCTCGAAAACCTTTAGTTGATGGTATCCCGAACGAAGGTTGATCTTGGAGAAATACGAGGCTCCTTGCAACTGATCGAACAAATCATCAATTCTGGGAAGAGGATATCGATTCTTCACGGTCAATTTGTTCAGCTCGCGATAGTCGATGCACATACGGAACGACCCATCTTTCTTTTTGACAAATAATATCGGTGCTCCCCATGGTGAGTGACTCGGCCGGATAAAACCCTTCTCCAGTAGTTCCTGTAATTGACTAGATAACTCTTGAATTTCTGATGGTGCTAACCGATACGGAGCCTTTGCTACCGGTGTAGCTCCAGCAACCAACTCTATGCGAAATTCCACCTGTCGTGGAGGAGGCAAACCAGACAAGTCATCAGAGAATACATCCAGGTAGTCTTGTACTATGGGAATATCTACCAACTGGTTGTTCTCTTCTTTCTTTTCCACTACATGGGCCAGAAACGCATAACACTGCTTTCGTAAACATTGACGTGTATTCATGCAAGAGATAAGCTTTAGGGTTCTTTCCGATCGTTATCCTTGAATCCTGAGTACCTCCCCGTCGGGCATAGGGATTCGTACTACTTTTTCCCGACAGACAATCTCAGCTCCGTGTTTCGACAACCAATCCATTCCCACAATCACATCGAAACTTCCCAGCTCAAAAGGTATTAAGTCTATATCGAAGGCATGGTTTTCCAATATCATTGAGCACTTTCTAATAATCTCATCGGCCTGTACAACTCTATCGTTGGCCATTTCTACGGAGTAGCTAGTTTCAAGCCTACTAGGGTTCAAGTCAAGCATGTGAGCGAATTCAGAAGATATAAAACTATTGTCTGCTCCAGTATCAAACAATATAGATGCGAACTGGTGATTGAACAAGTACGTACCCGTAACGAAATTCGGGTCCAGATGGGCGTCATTTGCTCCGATGACGAACGCACGTCCTCTGGCAGCATTTCCTTGATTCTCCTGGCCTTGATTACCAGCTATGGCCATCACTTGTGGTTGGTTATTTCCTTGCTGACCCGGTGCCCGATTCAGTCTGGGGCATATGTTCCGGTAGTGACCCGGGCTTCCACACTCATAGCAAACCCTAGCATTCCCTACGGGGTTAATCGCGTTGACCGGTGCAACCAGATTCGGCGCTACTCTACGGTCTTTCGCCAGATGCCCTGGGCTTCTACAGTTCACACACACCCGGCACTGCATCGCTGGGGGATGATGGAAGTTACACCGATCACATTTGGGGTGTGGCCCGATGTACTCCCTCTTGCCTTGTGTCACGGCCACAAAATTTCTGGTTGTTTTGGCCCGCTTGTCAAATTTCCCGGCACTCGACCGACTTGCTTCTCCAACATCCTTCCTTTTCTCAGCTCCTTTCCCCAGAACTCCAGTTCTCACCATCTCATCTGTTAATGTACCAGTCTTCAGAATTGCACTCTGAATAGTAGGAGGGGCTGCTGCTGTTACTATTGCACGGATTTGAGGCACAAGTCCCCAGATGTTGTGACACCCTACACATATCCCACATCGGCCGTGGACAGGAGAGATTCCTGGTTCATAAGGAATGTCTGGCCTCTAATATCAACAATGCGTTTTGGGCGTATTGGCTGTGGATGAGAGGAGAACTTCACAGTTAAGCGTGCTCAGGTGGCAGCAATCCAGGGATGGGTGACCTCCCTAGGAAGTTTTCACCCGGGCAACCAAAAGCAAATCCGTGAGCTCCTCGTGGGCGAAGCGGACAATATTGTTAGTATGAGGGGCCGGATGTTACAGATGTACCTTTCGATCCTCTTGGATTCCAGAGTGACCAGATGTGGAACCAGTCTTGCCAACTCATGAAAACGATCAGGGTATGCTGCGTGCCCCGCTCCTACCATAGCATGATTCCAGAACTCTTGCTCCAACTTCTGCATCTCATTGAGTGGATAGTATTCTTTAGTGATCAATGCTTTAAACTCATCCCAAGTCATCTGCAATGCTGATTCTCTTCCCCTTGCTTGAATCTATGTGTTCCACCAAGTTAGTGCCTTTGTCAGGACCGTGTACGTACGGAGTACTAACTGATTCTTTGTTATACCGGATCAAATAGTGCGGAATCCTATTTGATTGGTGATCCAATCAGGAAGAACGTAATCAAGATCAAACCTAACGATTAGACAACGTTACGAATGGACTAGGAATGATCTCAGACGTTCTATGAACTTGGAATTGACAAACAGGACGTTCTGGGTCGACTAGGGTTATGAATATTCGAAGTGTCACATTTTTCCACGAATTAGGTGGTATTTATAGGTAAGGGTTTCTCATTCGTGCGACTGAACCATTCGCATGGTTCAGTCGTGCGATTGAGCTATGCGGTTGATCCATACGCATGACTGAGCCTTCAGTCGTACGACTGGTTCAATCTCATGCTTCAGTCTTACGACTGATCCAGTCTCATGGTTCAGTCGTGCGACTGAGCCATTCGCATGAAGTTATTCATGCGTATGGTCCATTGGTATGGCCCATTCACATGATAACTTCATCATGTTAAGTTTGAATGTGTTAATCATTACAACATTATGCATACCAATTCAAACAACCACAAACCTATATAATTAATCATTACACAACCCATTAATGAAATATATAAACATTATAACATAAACAACCAAATGTATTTCATTAATCAACGTTCAATTACATATAATCAAGACATTACAAAGATATTACATTCAGCTCAGAATCTAGGGACACATGTATCAACAAACTCCCCCTTGGACCTAGATTCCTCTAATGTCTTGCTTTACCCATAACCTCTTCGTACTTCTTGAATTTCTCCTCTCTGGTTACACCTGCATGTATTTCAAATACAAAGCAGATGCGTATGACGTTCTGATACTGGAGAGCTTGTACGATATCCTGCGAGTCATAGAACAGTGGCCACTTGTAAAGTGTATAAATATCATTAGCTGACAAGTTAGTAAGCCACATTGGGCCAAATACCCGGATGACATCCATCTGTCCATCTCTGTTCAACACTATGACTGCTTCAGCCGTTCGCCAATCGTAGTACCACCACTTGAAGTGTGGAGTGATGTCCTGAGGAATTTCCCTTAGAGGGATCTTCGACATGGTGCGCGGAGAATGCCACTTCAACACAATCTTAGGCCTCCCGGTCCGTGGATCCACTTCAGATTTACGAATATATCTCGTACCTTGCTGAGGTCTGAAGTTTACCCACCGGGTGTGGTACTCTCTCTTTAAAGCAGCCTCAAACCAACCTGACATCTTCCTCGAATCAGCATACAGCAACTTCAGCTTTGCCAGTTAGTTGAGCTCAAAACCAGGTAGAGTCTTTAGATCGTGTGGGAATCTAAAGTACTCGATACCTTTCTCCCTCTTTACTGCATATGCGTTAAGGTCCTCAAAATACGCCCAAGATATGATCTTGCCAGACACCTTCTGATGTTTCTTCACTCTATAGAGTTTGGTGTAGGCATCAGACTTTGGAGCATCTCTCTGGGCACGAAGCTCTGCAAAACAAGCAGCCCACTCAGCTTTTCTTTCTTTGACTTCTTCTTCAGTAGCTCGGGCTGTATCCTCTTGTTTGTCATTCTCTGCTTCCATCTTTTCCAGAGTGTCAAATGTCTCACTTACTAGGTTGTCTTCCAAATTTGGAATGGCGTGACCTTCAGTGTCTGTATACTCTGGGTAATGCTGATCAGTGATGTCCTCGATCTCAATCTCATCTATATCATGTAGCTCTTCATCATTGTCAACTTGGACTTCAGGAGCATCTTTCACAATCTCATCGGCGTTAAGCTTGAATATCTCAGCCAACTGCTCCTTTGTGAAGCTATGAATAATCTCACCCTCCTCAGGGGTATACTCAACCGATCTTCTCACGATACCCTGCAGATCAAGAATCATTGTTAACTGACTCTTGACCTGCTCTAGGGGTTCGACATTGTATTCATCGCGTTGGAAGTTTGGATCTGCTTGATTTAAACATGAAACACAATATCTGTTAGTAAATAATCAAGCACAATCATTAACAAAAGATATAAACATTCATTACATAAATGTTACATAATTTCAAATACAAAAGTCTGTTAAATACATAAACATGAATAACTAAACAGTACTTTTATCTTGAATCTCCGGACGGAGTTTCTTCAGTTGGAGCAGACGGAGAGGGTCCTTGATCTTGACGATGTTTAGAGCGCCTCTCATCTGCTGCATCATCGCTATGATCTCCTGTTGTCTCTCCTCCTTCACCTTCCTCATCATCCTTCTTCTCGTCACCATCATCACTTTCATCACTATCATCATCATCATTGTCGTCACCCTCATCATCCTCGTCCTCCTCATCATCATCATTATCATCACCTTCCCGATCTTGAGGGGCTCACTCTGAGTGCTTTTCAGCTTTAGCAATAGACTCTTGTGAGCCGCCTCTAGCTTCTCCATCTTCTCATCAGTCTCAGCCTCGTGGTGAAGCAAGCCTGTGATCTAATCAGTCTGTGCAGTGATCAACTGGGCTTATGAAGATGTCAACTCCCTCAGTCTCTCAATCTCAGCTATTTGTGTAGAACTTTGCTCTTGCAGCTGTAGAATCTGAGCCGTCTTAGCCTCATCGGAGGCTAGCAACTTGAGCACCATGCTGTTCAGTGCAGCAAGTTGCTCAACCACAGAGACAGGTGGTATATCTGAGCTCGAGGGTGCAGATGAGAGTCGGGTTTGGTGAGTGGTGGTTGTTGTGGTAGCTATGGTGTAGATGGGAGAAGATGGGAAGGCTGTAGTGGGGGGCACGATGGTGGTGGTAGTAGATATGTGAGTATGAGGTGGAGGTTTAGTAGTGGTGGTGGTTTGGGGTGTTTGGGATGTGATGGATGTGGTGGCTGGGGTAGAGACGGAGGTGGTGAATCTAAGTCGCTTTCCCCTCCTACCATGCGGTCTAGCCATTATTTTCCTCCTCTTCCCAGTAGATACCAGAACTCCAACTCGTGTACTGGGCTCATCAGGGGAATAGGCTGGATCAGACTCTGTTTGTGTTACCCCTGATGTGCCCGTCTGTCCTCCAACAACCCTCAGACCCTTCTCCGTGGAAACCACCTTGCTACCATGCCTTTGGGTCAAACCCTCTTCCTCACTCTCTTCCTCTTCATCATCAGGTGGATTGAAGTGAGGTACAAACCCAGCAGCTGTAGTGTCAATATGAGGGGATGGTTGGGCTGTATGTGTAGTGGGGCCCTCAGATGTAACTGGCCTATCATCGCCATTGTGGCTGTCATCATCATCAGAATCATCTGATGATATAGCTATCACTTCAGTATCCGATCCACTATCATCATGACGCCACTTGCGTCTCCCTGGGGTAACATAATCAGCCCGGGCCAGATGCCCAATCAACCTCTTCAGCACAGGCTTTACTTGCTTGCCTCTGTACACCTTCATCCGACCCAGGGTGGTGTCATCCATAATCTCCAGGGCACAGCATCACTCTTGTCTTTGGGAAGGTCGGGCAGTTTCTCATCAAATATGAGCTGTAAAAATCTGGGGTACATGCAGAACCCTTCCTTCCCCTTGGCCTCAAGGTTCTCTATCAGATACATGAAAATCATGTTGGAGAAGCTGAATGGGTGGTTGAGGACCAATGCAACGTAGGCATTCTGAATCTGGTCCGACAAGTCATCAAAACCACCCCTCCTAGATGCGATGCACTTCAGAATGACATGCGCTAAGTACTTGTACTGGGGGCTCAGGTTGCTCTTGTTCAGCACACCTGAGTTTATGTCCCCACAGTACCCGATCCTCATAAAGCATCCACAAACTGTAAGAGGGTGGAGCTTGAGTGGGTGAGTCTCATCATCTCCGAAGCCCAATACCCTCCTGATATCAGTGGCCGTAATCCCAATCTCCCTACCGAAGATAGTACTTCGAATGCAGTAGGGCTCCACTGATCGTTCAACTGTAGCTCCCTCCCAAAACGACTGATGTAACGACTGATAGGGAGTACACGGTGAAGATATAGCTCTGAAAATCCGAGATCTCCTCAAGAAGTCAATAATACCAGAAAAATCACCACCGTTCTTCAAGGTGGAATCCAAATGAGCACAAATGTTGTGCTTTGGATTTATGGTCCACCTATTAGCCATATTCCTGTAATCAATAGCAAACACACGTTAGAAACATGTAAAACAGAGTTTGACTAAATCAGAAAATAGTTTAGTTCAATCGTGCGATTGCACTGTGAGACTGGGTTCAGTCAGATGGTCATATGTGCGACTGGACTTCAATCGGTTGAACAGTAATGCGACTGAATTTCAGTCGGATGATGTGTCATGCGATTGAGTCTAATTGGGAGACTGAACCTGCGATTGAGTTAGACGACCGAATGAACTCATTCACATGATTTATCCGGCCGATTGAATGAATCGTCCCCTACAATTGTGCGATTGAAGTTTGTTCTGGAGTCCAGTCATATGACACAGTCAATCCATTCGTAATCTTCATTCGTACGATTGAATGAGTCGTCCCGTTCAATCGTGCGATTGAAGTTCATCCTGGGTGACCAGTCGCATTGAATACAGAACGGCACCATTTCAGTTCAGATTGATCAGTTTTATGAATTAGACATTAAGCTTAGGTTCATTGAACTCGCAATCATGTATTTAAACTACCTAAATCATTGATTGTAACTTTTTAAGTGTTTAAAGTAGTTTATTGTTCAGATTTGTTACGGTTCAACATTTAGGGCAAATGCGGACTGATTTTGTATCAATTTTGATATTTTGATTCATCCTTGTGTCGCGTATTACCTGTTAACAAATCCAAATGGTCAGAAATCGGATATCACAAAGATTAAAGGTCAAACGAAAATTCGGCAGAGTAACGGTACGAATTGGAGATTTAGGGCGAATGAGGTCTGCGATCGACTGAGGGATCTATTTATAGACAGACTCATTTCAGTCGGCGACTCAACCTCCAGTCGTACGATTGAGACTAGTCGCATGACTTAGTCGTGCGACTGAAGTTAAGTCATGCGACTGAAAGTCGTGCGACTGAAGTTGAGTCGTACGATTCACTCATTCGACTCGTTCCAATCGTATGGTTTACCTCCATTCACATGTTTGGCCTATTCGGTCACATTCAATCGGCCGATTGAGCTCATTCGCATGTCTCAATCTTACGATTGTGTTCAATCGTATACCCCATTCGTATGACAAGGTCAGATCAGATTCAGTTGTGCGATTGGGCTATACTTGTGCCATTTTGGTCAAGTTATGGACCGACCCTTAGTTTTCTTAACCAATTGATAAGACATTATAATCTTTTGATCATCTCAGACATGATCACTTTTAAAAACAACACATTCACTGATCACCTCATATGTGATCCATTTATCCACCCGATAACCTCAGACGTGATCCATTTATCCACCCGATCACCTCAGACGTGATCCTTTTAACCTTTCAGAAACAATTTGTTTAAGTAAACGTTAAGCACATTTGGTGACGTTTAGCAGATAACAATACACACAGTCCGACATTGACATATTATACTAAAAAATTGAAAAATCTTAAAACTACGAATAGAATGAACATGTTTTTATGGTTTTTGTTGGGGCAAGTTTGTGTAGCTTATTAGCATTTACATTTTATCCGGAACAGACTCTTTTGGAATCAGACAGGCATATACACTATCACTTGGAACATTGAGTGCTTATCCCTTAGCATGATAGAATATCACTGTGCTTATCTAAGACTTCTAAGAACTAACTGGGAATCATGTTTGAACTAATATGCAATACTTATTGATTTTGAACATCAGGCTTTGCAGTCACGACGATTGTCAGTATATTTGTCCACTTAAATCCATACACAGACTTTTGACACACATCAGTGATTAATTAGATGAATTAGGTCAACAAGTATTTGTGCGTTTCACAGGTATATGGTAATCAATCTTTCTCAGGAGATTTTTGAGCGGTCTTGGGACTTAGAAGAATTGGTTCTAAGAATTTTCAAAGAGATGCTAAGCCTCAGGTCAGTGCCATCGCACAGCAGAGAGGTGCAACAACAATGAATTCTTAGAACGAATAGGTTATGCTAAGCCTCAGGTCAGTGTCATCGCACAACAGAGAGGCGCAATACCTATTTTTCTTCTTAGAGCAGTATGTTTGGATATACATTATTTTTAATGACTTTTGTCATCTTTTGCTCTGTTTTTCAGGTCTTTGCTCACATTTGTGGCAGTTGCTTGCTCCTACCCCTTATTGGAAATTGATTGATTGTGCAGACCAGGGATACCATGAAAACCCACAACTTGTTGAATAAGTTTAGTTTAAGCCAGTTCACTGATGCTGTCTAATGATCTATTGTGTTGAATCTACTGACACATCGTATGGTGTATTTGCACAACCCTAGATCTACTTTCTCCGAGTGATTACAATACCAGTCAAACGTACTATCATTTTCCCATTTTGTTAGAATTAATTAACATTTTTGAACTGAAAACCATTTTGATATTCCGAGTAACTCGATGCCTGTGTACTATCACTTTCCAAATTTATCGAGTCACATTTCCAGTTTAGTTGTCTATGTCTTTTCAGCTTACTCACCTTCCCCCCCCCTTTTTTAAGTAAATAAATTAAATGAATACTGAAATAAATCTCCCCCTAAAATACTAAAACAGAAAATCTTTTTGTGTTTTTGGATTTTATATAACAAGGAAATAATAAAAAAAATAAAATAAAATTAATAGAAAAATAAACAAATAAACACGAGTCGGACTATGTATCTGCTTCTTCCGCAATCACATCACTTTTCTTTTTAACGCCGTTGACCTCTAGCAGATAGAAAAATCTAGGTTTATCAAATGGTTTGGTGTAGAGGTCAGCGCGCTGAAAATCGTGTTAATTTTAATCACATCAATCAATTGTTTTTCATAGCAATCGCGTATGAAATGATATTTAATGCCGATGTGTTTTGTTTTTGGATGTTGAACAGGATTTTTAGTAACAGCTATGGCAGCAGAATTATCAACATAAATAGGGGTGTTAGAAAATTGCAAACTTGCAGCAGCAACATATTCAGCTTCACTGGTTGATAAAGCAACCGAGGTCTGCTTCTTGCATTGCCACGTGACTAATCGCCTTCCAAAGAACTGACACCCTGCTGATGTAGACTTGAAGTTCATCTTGCAACCACCATAGTCTGAATCGCTGTACGCAGTAAGCTCAAAGTCATCATCATGAGGATACCACAACCCCAGTGTTGGAGTACCCTTCAGATAACGGAAAATCCTTTTCACCCCAATCAGGTGATTCACTTTTGGCTTCGCTTGATATCTAGAACATAGACATGTGGCATACATAATATTGACGCGAGGCAGTGAGGTACATAAGAGATCCGATCATCCCACGATACATAGTGGCATCCACCAAATCCCATTCTCATCAGGAGGCACATCATGATTTGTGGCGAGAGGGGTACCGGCAGTAGAAACATTCTCCATATCAAACCGACTCAGAATATCGCCGACATACTTGGTCTGATGTAGGAAAATACCGGTTGGTTTTGATCCACCTGTAATCCTAGGAAGAACTTCATTTCTCCATGGCACTCATTTCGAACTCTGCCTTCATCACAGATTCGAACTCTTTGCACAATGCTTCATTCCTAGACCCAAAGATGATGTCATCCACGTAGATCTGCACCATAAGCAAATCACCATCCTTTTCTTTGATGAACAATGTACAGTCAATCACACCCCTGCGAAAACCGTGTTTCAACAGATGGGTGGAGAGCTTCTCATACCAAGCTCGAGGAGCTTGATGTAGCCCATACAGAGCCTTATCCAGCTTGTAGACTCTGTCCCGATGATACGGATCCTCAAATCCTTCGGGTTGACTGACATAGACCTCTTCACGGATTTCCCCATGAAGGAATGCACTCTTCACATCCAACTGATAGACTTTGATCTTCATAAACGATGCATAGGCAAGGAAGATCCGAATTGCTTCCATTCTTGCCACTGGTGCAAACACTTCATTGTAGTCAATCCCCTCGACTTGTCTAAATCCCTGAACAACCAAGTGTGCCTTGTTTCTGATAACAACACCTTGGTCATCCTTCTTGCACTTTAGTACCCATTTGGTACCAATCACTTTAACTCCTTTTGGCCTGTCAACGAGGGTCCAGACTCTAAGTTTCTTGAACTGGAGTAGCTCTTCTTGCATAGCATTGACCCAGGCCTCATCTTTCAGGGCGTCACTGACGTATTTAGGCTCGATTTGTGAAACAAAACATGAGAAAGCCCAGTCATTGACATAACCCTTCTCCATGACTGCAGCATAATCAGCAGAGTACAGCTGATTTTGCGTCTGCACACCGGATTGAATATCCCCAATGATAGACGTGGGGGGATGATTCACACTGATCCTAGTCACTGGTGTGGAAGGAACCATAACCTCTGAGTCAAGATTGGTGCCTACAGGTTCAGTATCCGCATTTCCCAATGCTGGTTCAGCAGCTGATGACCCACTTTGTTGATTAACATTGTGATCAAGGTTTGGTTCAGCTGCTTCTTCATCACCTGATGAGTCATCACTCTCGTCTTGAGCAGGAGTCGAAGAACTTGAGGCACCGTTTGCAGGTGTGATGTTGCTTGAATCCAGATTCGGTGTGTTGAGGACATCGTACATCATCTGGGTAGCAACCTCATCATCTGAATCAAACTGAGGAAGATTAAAGGAGTTGAAAAAGCCATCATAATCGAAGAATGATGATGGACCTTTTCCAGCAGGGGGGTGGTGTATCTCTGAACATCTATGTTGCACCACACTTCTACCTGACCTGTCGAGTTATTGTAAACTCGTTTGTCTAGTATGCGGTATCCTAAGAATATTCTTGATCGGCTTTCTCACTGAACTTGCCATCCTGAGTCTTCTTCAACAGTGTACAAGGAGCTCCAAAAGGTTCCAGATACTCCAAGTTAGGCTTGCGCTTCTGAAGCAACTCATAGCAAGTCTTGCCATGCCTTTTGACTACTAGCACACAGTTAAGTGTGTAGCAAGCATTGGCAACCGCCTCATTCCAGAACTGGACTGGAAGCTTAGAATCAGCTAACATGGTTCACGCAGTCTCGATCAAGCTCCGATTCTTTCGTTCTGCAACTCCATTCATCTGTGGCGTGTATGCTGAAGTGAACTGATGAACAATCCCCTTTTCCTTGCAGAAAGCATCCATCCACTAATTCTTGAACTCTATGCCATTGTCAGAATGAATCTTCCTTACCTTCAGGTTGTAGAGTGACTCCAGTGTCATGACGAGCACCTTGAATGATTCAAATGTTTCTGATTTAGCTTTCAGAAACATCACCCAGGTGAATCTTAAGTAGTCATCTGTGACTACAAAGCAGTACCAGTCTCCTGCGATACTCTTTGTGCTAACTGGACCAAAGAGATCCATGTGTAGCAACTCCAGGGGCATCTCTATAGAATTAACTTGCTTGGTCTTGTGAGATTTCTGGTCTGCTTTCCCTTCTTGCATGAGACACAAAAATCAGGAAGTTTGAAGTTCTTGACAGTAACTCCTTCAACGAGGTTGTTGTGAATCAGATGATTCATCTTCCTGTGATTGATGTGTCCCATCCTCCTGTGCCATGAGATGGATTCCTTCTCTGTTGCTTTTGATAGGAAACATTGAACTGTAGACTCAGAGGTAGAAGCATTAGACATATCCAAGCATATAAATCATTGTACCTGGATGCGGACATCAGAACCTGCTCCTCTGGAATCTCCATCTCCTTCTTCAGTATGTAACATTTGCGATTGTCAAACATAACTTTGAAGCCCTTGTCACATATCTGAGACACTGAAAGCAGATTGTTTTCCAGTTGTTGAACAAAATTTACTTTGTCAAATCTTACCTTCTCATTACCTACTTCGCCTTGAGCAGTAATGTATCCTCCTTTGTTACCAGCAAAGGAAACATGTCCCCCTTTAATTTGTTTGACATTTAAAAGGAGAGACTTGTTTCCTGTCATGTGCCTGGAAGCTCCGCTATCCACAATCCATGTATTCGTAGAAGCACTATAGCGGACAACCTGCACATAATTGAAAACAATTAGTTAAGGAGGGGGACCCAAGCCTTAACTGGCTTGGGTTTCCCAGAGGCATCACACATGATGAACTCAACCCACTGTTCTTTGTCAGTTGGTGGGACATCAACCTTCAACTTGTCATTTCTATCAGACACATCAGATGATTTTGCCTTCCACATACCGTCTTTATGAAAAGATTGTTTGTGGTAGACACTAGATTGATTTACTGTTTGTATCTTTGGTTTAGGTTCCAAAACCGGTTTCACCTCAGGCATCACAGACTTTCCAGTGACATGTCTATGTTGTCTGTGGTGTGGAGGTGAGGTATAAGACCTAGCAGGTGTGTTGGACCTAATTGGTGTCTTAGATCTCTGTTTTGGTATCTGATTGACATCGTGATCTAAGTCAATCTTAACCCGAGGTGTCTGATAACGAGGACAACTTGAAGAGATGTGACCTGTTTTCCACAAGAGTAACAGGATCTCCTTTCAAATGGACTAGGAGTTCTCTTGTGGGGTGGGGAGTAGACCTCAGGAATGGGCTTTTTGGTCTCAGTCTTTGAACATTCACCTTCTTTGACAAACTTAACTTGTTTAACATTTTGGTTTATTTGTCTTTGTGGCTGAATATTATCTCTTTTAACTGATTTAACTTGAGTGGTTTTAGACATCTTGGATTGTGTATCATTAGACTTTGAATCCAACCCAAGAGATGTTTGGACATTCTCTTCCACCCGTTTCTCATCAGTGACATTGCTCGATGCTGAGGTTTTCTGATCATCATCCGGAGAAGCAGGTTTAACTGCTGTGTCCGGATCACTAACCAAAGGAGTTGTCACCATATGATCCTTAATTGGATTATTATTTATTGGATGTTGTTTAGTGTTCAACAGGATCTCATGTGGTGGTGGAACAACCTTGTAACCCAAACCCTCCCCATTGTTGCGTTCTTTAACCAAGTTTTTCAAAATGTGCGAGGAACTCGCTAAACTATGTAGTTTTTGTTTCAAAGACTCATTTTCTACTTGTAAAACCGCTTTGTCCCTTTTAGTCTCTTCAATGGTCTTTAAGTAGAATTTAATGTCATTTTCTTGGTTAAACGCAACAACTTCAGTTTCCTTTAATTGCTTCTTTAAAGCATCTATCTTTTCCTTATAACTGCTCTCATTCTGTTTTAACACTCGATTAGCCTCTGAGCACAATTTCAAGTCATTTACTAAGTTATCATTGTGTTCTAATAACCTAGCAAATTTTAAGTCAATGCTTTCTCTAAATTTATCACAATCAACACAAGCATGTTTAGAGAATAATTCATCCTTAGATTGTACCTGTGCAGCTGTGGACGTTCCAGCCATGAAAGCATTCTGAGACGCAGGTTGAGCTTCAGATTCTGAATTCAGCTCATTCTTGACAATTTCATCCACTGCATCAAACGTCTCTTCCAAGTCAGCAGTATCAACATCAACTGAGCTCTCCCCCTCACTCGCTGAGTCTTCGTTCAAGTCTTCCATAGAAGCTATGTTCGCTTCACCATCAGATAAGAACCGAAAGGACCAGTCCTGCCCTTCATCTCCTTATGCTACCATAGCTTTAGAATCATTCCCTGTGGATGCTGGCTTCTTGTCTTTATCTTGCCTATTGAACGAGGGGAATGGATTCCCGTTCCCAGTCTTCTTAGGCTTCACGCATTCTCTTTTGAAGTGACCCTTTTCTCCACAGTTGAAGCACGTGACTTTAGACTTGTCAAAACCAAAGGTCGTATCTTTAGTAGCCACGAGATTCTGCCCTGTTTTCTTCACAAACTTCTTGGCTCTCCGAACAGCACTTGCAAGAGCCCACATGATATCCATCCTTTCAAGCTCGTTTTCATCTACTTGCTCGTAGTATTCATCAGCAAGGTGGAAATTTCCAATCTTACCCGCCACCAGACCATCATAAGAGTGCATGACTGCAGCAAGTAGCTCCATGTGCTCTTTAGCAACCTCCACTGTTACTTTTCCCAAATTTTCTGTCATCAACTTAGCAGATTGAGTAACAATTGGACTTTGTAGAACCCCAGATGCACCATGAGACTCATTTGCAGATGATGAGCCTTGATCAGTAGATGACGATGCATTGGACACAAAGGCTGTTTGCAGATGTGCTCCAGAAGACTTTGCAGCAGGAGTGGAAGTAGGAGTTACATTGTAGAGTGATGGGTCTTGTGTATATGCTCCTTTTTTTGTCCTGTACTTGTGACGCACTTCTTCCTCTCTCAGTTTTAGAATAAAGTCATTTATATCCAAGGTCTCTAAAACTGAGTTGTATCGCAAAGTGGAGATGAATGAATCCCACTTTTCAGGTAGACTATCTGCCAAGCTTGAAACTTTGTCTTCCATTGACGTCTTTACTCCATGAGTGTGAAGTTCACTCATCAAGTGATAGAAGCGATCGATAATTTCATCCAAGCTTTCATTCCCAATTGCAGAGAAGTTGTCAAACTCCTTCTTCAACGCTTTACCCTTTAGGGACTTTTGAGTAGAATTCCCATCATACCTCTTCTCAAGAGCTTCCATCAACTTTTTACTTTGCTTGTGCTCTGAGTATTGGTGAAAAATGGCCTTGGGAATGGACTGGGTCAAAATAGCATATGCCTTCTTTTCGGCATTGTAGGCAACCTTCTGTGTATCAGTGAGTCCACTTAAAGTCAAAGGAACACCATCAGCTCCCACGGGCATGTTATAACCAGCCTCAATAGAGTTCCATAAGTTCGTGTCCACTCCATTAAGATGAATCTCAAAACGTTGTCTCCGTTGTGGAAATTCATCTATAGTCAATAGCTTAGGTGGCTTGTTATGGTTCCCTATCTCATTTTCCAGTAAAAGTAAGTTCTGTATCCTTGAGTCCTTTCCAGCTGACATTGTAAAGTTTTCTGAGTCCATTATGTTATTACTTTAACTTGTGAATTAAACTGCTAATGCGATTGGGGAGTGCGACTGGGATGCGACCGACACTAGCTGTATGCGATTGGACTCAAACGTACGATTGAACAGACGACTGAGAGACTTAGGCGACTGAACAGACCGAACAACTCAACTGGGCGACTGAACTGGGCGATTGACTCAATCGGGCGATTGGACGAAGCGACTGACTCAATCGGTCGAATGAATGGGTGACTGGACTTCAGTCGTACGATTGAGCTAATCGTGCGACTGAGACTGCAGAGATCGAAATTTTTCACACTTTTGACCTAAAACGTGTTTTTTTGACAGCCTAGACGGCTATAAGTCGAAAAACACTGATTTTGCAGAACATGCACACGTAAAGACTCGGTTTTGAGCAGAAAGATTGGATCTTTTCGCGAAACACGTGGACTTTAACAAAAACTTGATTGAATCAAACGAAGAATCAAGAGCCAAGGCTCTGATACCACTTGTCAAGACCGTGTACGTACGGAGTGCTAACTGATTCTTCGTTATAGCGGATCAAATAGTGCGGAATCCTATTTGATTGGTGATCCAATCAGGGAGAACGTAATCAAGATCAAACCTAACGATTAGACAACGTTAAGAATGGACTAGGAATGATCTCAGACGTTCTATGAACTTGGAATTGACAAACAGGACGTTCTGGGTCGACTAGGGTTATGAATATTTGAAGTGTCACATTTTTCCACGAATTAGGTGGTATTTATAGGTAAGGGTTTCTCATTCGTGCGACTGAACCATTCGCATGGTTCAGTCGTGCGATTGAGCTATGCGGTTGATCCATACGCACGACTGAGCCTTCAGTCGTACGACTGGTTCAATCTCATGCTTCAGTCTTACGACTGATCCAGTCTCATGGTTCAGTCGTGCGACTGAGCCATTCGCATGAAGTTATTCATGCGTATGGTCCATTGGCATGGCCCATTCGCATGATAACTTCATCATGTTAAGTTTGAATGTGTTAATCATTACAACATTATGCATACCAATTCAAACAACCACAAACCTATATAATTAATCATTACACAACCCATTAATGAAATATATAAACATTATAACATAAACAACCAAATGTATTTCATTAATCAACGTTCAATTACATATAATCAAGACATTACAAAGATATTATATTCAGCTCAGAATCTTGGGAAACATGTATCAACAGCCTTGCCCTGCAGTGAACACGTGGCATACTTAATCTTTTGGCTGTCTAGGCATTCACTTATATCAATGACTGCCTTCATCTTCTCAAGCCATCTAGTTAAGGCTATCGCTCCACCTTTCCCATCAAATTCCTTCGGTTTACAGGCCACAAACTCCTTGTAAGAACATCCCCACCTAGTATTAACAATCCCAGTTTCACTACCAGCTGTTCCACCATTCTCAGTATCATCCCATGTTCCTTGGCTATGCTCATTGTTAGTATCATTATCCCCGTGGGGATTATGATTCAGAAGGGTGTCGCTCACTTGTGTCACTATCGTTGGAATCAATGCGGCTAGCTGCTGAGCAATCATAGCAGCTATATCGGGGTTTTCAGTTCCTTGATTATTGCTGGCGGGACCACCACTTGTTCTTGGTGGCCTACCACTACCTCTGCTCCATGGGGTCTCACCTTCGTAACTTGTACTGCGGGTGACTCTTGGAGGCGGCATTTTCTAATCATAAAAGGAGTAAACATGTAAACTTTAGTCACTTTAAGATACACATTTAATTCAACTCATCAAGTTCCAACATTTCATGCTCCAGTCAATCAAGCTCATCACGTAGCCCAGTTCAAGCATATTCTTGGTATATCGATGATGCTTATATATAGGGTTCCCCGCAGCGTTCCCACCACATCCGCGATATACGAGAAAGATGCTTAAACCGGTTACATGACATCCGATTTTCCTTAACATCATCCCATTAAACAACGTAATGTATGTGTAGGGAGTATCATCACTCATCTACATTTCTTGAAGTCCACATTCATTTTAAGCATTTAGTCAGTTCCATTGTTACTGAAATGCTAGACGTAGTAATGTTTCATAGGGATTAAGGCTCATATCATAATTCAAATCCCATGAAGGCTCCAAGTAGAACAGAACTTAAGTAATAGTAGAGGTTATGAATGTTTTATCATCATTAACAAAGTCTTACTAGAATTATAATTCTAGTGCCCTAAGGTGTATAATAGAAGACTTGTACTACTACCACGATCGTTACCTCATGGAATGATTAGTCAGGCTTCACATGCACTGCAAATTGCAATTACGTGTGCACCCGTAATGGTAATTTGCCTTGCATGGTCCCCCTCAGCTTCACCTACCCAAGTTAACATCACAGTATTGACACCATTCATCATGCACAGATCATGTAAGTTCTCATGTCCATAGATCATTAGTATTCCAATAGTAGTCTGTCATAACAAATAGAATTCAAGCACATAATCTTAATTGGTCTAATAAAAGTTGCCTGTCCCTTCTTCTTTCGGGACTTCAGGTATAACTATCTTAGGATCGGACTCAATATCCGAGATCAACGCTGCGCGTGATCTGTGAAGATCCCTTTAGGGTGGGTATCCCAACCTAATAGTATAACGTGGCGCGCATAGGAACGAAAGATTCTAGTAGAAGCCATCCCGTGAGGAAAGAGTAAGAGTAATAGTACTTTCCTCAGGATGGTCAGATAATAAGACATAGAGATAAAGAACAAGTATAGAGATAAAGAACAAGTATAGAGGAACATACATGTAATATCAGATGCAAGCCAATCCTAGCATGCATTCTACATGAAGGTTCCTAGGTTATAGTCTAGGTCAAGTGATTTTCCTAATTCTCTATAACCAATGGCTCTGATACCAGTCTGTCACACCCCCGCTGAGAGCGGAAACACGGGGATGTAACGAGACGGGATCATCAAAACATATTGTTAATAATAGAGATGCAATATATGTAATTGATGATAAAAGGTGCCATGACGACACCCGACACAAAGGAGACTTGTGTCGTGTTTAGTCAATATTCACGACAACATAGCCATAAGCATAAACTTGTAATTGATTCACATAACCAAAAATATTAATATTGTAATGTAATTCCCACAACCCGGGAGCAGGTATCCAAAAGAATAATTGTATGTATTTAGACCAATAATGTTTCAAAAGAATATTTGTCATGTATCATATAGTCTCAAAATGCATCCTAGGGTCTCCACTAAGGCAGCACACCAAGATCTTCAATTAGCATTGTCACCTGAAAAGATATGCTCAAAATGGTCAACAAAAATTTGTTGGTGAGCTCGCAGGTTTAAATAGTAAGTAAATTGATGCTGCATAATAGTTTTGCGGAATACCTTGTATACAGGTATAAGTAAGCAAAATCACATAACAATGAGCTTTACAACCAAACCTAACGACGTACACACAGAATCTTGTCGGAATATATTCACCCAAGGGCTCGTTCCTGGCCACTATTGGTACCAACTAGTATACCAACAAATAAGGGTGGGGGTGTCAACCTAGTAGTACTACCAATACCTATCCGTCGGTTCCAACAACGGAATTAAATGGTTGTAAAGAAAGTACCACACAGTGACTCATGTATGTATCAGATAAGTACTCATAAAACAATAACACGTTGATTCCAAGAATGTAAGTTGTACAGCATAAAAATGGGTGAGCATACTTTTCCCCCATGTTTGTAAATGATTGACGAATTGTATAAGTATAAAAAGGGGCCACGAAACTCACTTGTTCGGTGGTAAATATGAATGATCAAGTTTTCAAATAATGTAAGTGATAAACGGTCAAACACCTATTATCAGTTATTGTTAAGCATTAATGATATGTTTAATGAAAATAGTAACGTTCGGTCGGTTCGGGTTGTATCGGTTCGGTCACGCGGAACACACACCAGTAGACCTAAGTATTAGATCTTATATAGATCCAAGTACTTGGAATCGTCGTCATTGCTGATGATATTTGTGTAAAAGTGTCATTGTTATTAGAGAAGTACTTGGTAAATATCATTGGTTACAAATCGGTTATTGATAATTGTAAAATGTTAAAGTTGATTTGATTTGTGATAACATTAGTAAGTTTGATAGTATTAACTTAAATATTGTCATTAGCAACGGTAACCGTGTCGATGTCACCTTAACATCGCACGACATACACACACCACACACAAGAAGAAACTCACACACAACAACTCCAGTCGCGTGATAGGACCAGACGCACGACTCAACACTCCATCCGCATGAATCAACCTTCATTCGTATGAATCAGCTTCATTTGTTCGATTGAACCTTCATTCGTGCGACTCAGCATTCAGTCGTACCACACAGCACCCAATCGCACGACTCAACATCCATAAACACGAATCAACCTTCATTCGTACGAATCAGCCTCATTCGTACGACTGAACCTCCATTCGTGTGACTAGGCATTCAGTCGTGCGTCACACGCACAATCACACACATTCGTCCGCAGGACTCAATCGGACGCATACACACAGTCGCACGACTCAGTCGCACGACACAACCAGTCACATAACTCAGTGGCGCGATAGACATAGTCGTACGACACACCCAGTCGCACGGCTCAGTCGCACGGCAGACCCAGTTGCCAGAACAGCAGAATCGCGACTGCAGAAGTGCAGAGCAGCCTTCAGCTACTCCGTGCATGAGGTTTACACCACAAGCACTTCCAAAAACATATTTCACACACACACCAACCAGAAGAACGCACAAAAAGACATCACACGCACCCACACGACCTCATGTGCTCGGGTTGGCCCCGAGCACCCGAAACCCTTCAAGGATAGCAGAAAACAAGCAAGAAAAGGGACGACCAAGGTCGTCTACCTGCAAGAATGGAGTAGACTCAACTGTAGCCGAGGCCTTGCCGGTGAAAATGCGAAGAAAGGGGCGGTTTTGGTGCAAGGAGGAGGAGAAAAGTGGAAGAAGAAGAAGATGAGATGGAGGCTAGGGCTGGAAATAGTGTATATATACCCAGTCCTAGTTTGGAAAAATATCACATTTAGTCCCTGCACTTAACCCCCGAGTTCCCAAGTTTGTTTTCAGTTAAAAACGATCTTAAATCGGTTAGTTATATTAATGATAAAATGTAAATAATGGTATTAATAACTTAAAAATGGTCTTATTAATAACAACAATAACAAATAACGATAGGTCTAATAGTAACGATAACAATGATTGTAAAGATTTCTAAAATAATAGCAATGCTAACAACGAGGACACAAGCAACTTGATAATAAATAAGAATAATGTACACACGAATAGTTTATAAAGATAAGGAATGAATGATCACGGAAAGGTTAAGCGAAGTCACGTTAAATGACGGACCTTTCGGTGACGGATGTCACACACACACACACCCACATACACACACACACACACACACACACATATATATATATATATATATATGTGTGTATACATATATATACATATGTATACATATGTATATACATATGTATAGAGATGTATATATATATATGTATACATATGTATATATATAGATGTATATATATGTATGTATACATATGTATATATATACATATGTATACATATGTATATATATATACATATATACATATGTATCCTGCCCTTGTGGTATCAGAGCCATGGTTAGTAAACTTTATTATGGGGAAGTTTAACATTGATTTTGTTCAAGCAAAATGAATATTATAGAAGATAAAGATACTGTTAAAAACAGTATTGAGGAAGAATATGATATTCCTCACAATTTAGAATTATTAAATAAATGGACAATTCCAAAAATAGATTATAAACAAGTTTGTAAGCTTGGAACTTTTGAAAAAATTAGTTTAAAACAAGTAGTTAAAACTACTGAGGAAACAATTGCTCTTAATAAAGAGGATATGATGATAAAACTCTTAAATAATAAAGAGTTAGCAAAATATAAAAAAGATAAATATAAATTTATCCATATTGGAGTAGTGCAAATTGCATTTAAACCTTTAACTCTAGAAGATTTACCAGAAAGCTTTATAGCAGCTTTAAAAGATGGTAGAAACATAGATTATAAGCAATCCTTAATAGGGATAATACAATCTAGTCTATCACGGGGTCCAGTTTATTTTAATGTTTACCTGAATCTACAATTATCACTAACAGATGTTAATATAACAGATGCTTTAACATTAAATGTCAAGACTCATGGATATAATTATATTCCAGGGTCAGAAGTAATTTGTATATGCTATAGAATATACTATAAACCGTTATCACACTAAATCCTCAGGGTAAGATGGTAGATAAACCATTAAATGAAACAATAATAATAGAAACTAATTTTGGAAAATCAAATATTACTACTAGAAGAAAAATAAAATGGGAAGAAGTTGAATTTCCTGATAGTTGGATACTAAATAATTGTACCCCAACACAACAATATATTGATAATAATCCAATTGATATCATTCAAACATCTGAAGGATCAGTTCAGATACAATTTGATAAAATTAGACCTAGAATATCTAGATCTATGTCTTCAAGATCATCAAATTTCCATATATCTCCATTAGGATATACTGTTAGAAGTCCCTCTAGAGCTTCTACTTCTCAAATATAAGAAGAATTACCTGAAAATAGCGTAGAAGAATTAAGGATTAATTCTGATAATATAGTAAGAGGTGTATACAAGCCTAATGAACCGGAATTAACCCAGTCAAAAATGAATTTTTTGATATAATGAATCAGAGAGAAAAAATAAATTTTAGCCAAGGATCATTGGCAAAAAGAATAATTAGTAAAGAATTTAATCGAGATCAATGAAAATTGTTTAGAGATTGGTTTTCCAAAAATTTTGATGACCAAGATACAAATATGTTTCAAGAAGTTTTTATAAAGAACTTAGTGAAGAAAACGCAATTAAACCTTTTGTTCCATGGTTTATAAATAAGTATACTAATAGTATGATTTCTGTTATACAGAGAGAATATAATATTAATGGGAAAATTTTAAAAGCTACTTTTCCTCCTCATCAACCGTTCAAGATAGAAAAAGATAGTGAAATTAGATACTATCAAGCTTTTCAAAAACTAATGGAAGAAAATACTTTACCTGTGACAATAGCTCACATAAATAATATGTTTAAACAACAAAATTATACAAATATATGTTTAATTGTCTTAGGAGAACAATTAAATTACATAAATGATAGGATAAATGAATTAATATCCCAAATTAAAAATTTTAAATTTTCTCACAAAGAAGAAGAGAAAGGTATTATAGCCACTCCAGCTATACAACCTCTGCCTGAAATAAAAGATTTTAAATTAAAATATAATTCTGAAATAGCAGAATTATTAGATAAAAAATTAAGGGGTTTAAATGAAAATTTTTCAAATCTAAAAATCAATACTTTAACTGAAGAATTATCAGATTCCATAAATAAAGATAATTACCAAGAAAAAATTAATGATGAAATTAAAAAACTTGAAAAGCTTGCTAATAAGCCTACACAAAGAATGTATTATTACCCTTGGCGAACTCCTCAAGATGTTCTAATAGAAGAACAAGAATATATAGTTAATAATTCATATCATGGAAAACACATCTGTGAATGGAACATAGATGGTAAAACTGATAAACAAATTTCAGATACTGTACACAGAATGATGATGTATAGTACTATTTGTAAAAGTAACGGTAATTATGATCAAAATATCACTAAAATGATAATAGCAGGTTTTACTGGTCAATTAAAAGGCTGGTGGGATAATTATTTAACAGAAACAGATAAAAATAATATTTTAAATAATATTAAAGAAAAAAATGGAAACCAAACTCCAAATGCAGTTTATACACTGGTGGTAAATATTGTTGATCATTTTACAGGAAAATGGTCAGATATTTTTTAAAATATCAGAACTTTATTACAAAATTTAAGATGTAGAACTCTTACATCATTTAGATGGTATAAAGATACTTTCTTAAGCAGAGTTATGAAACTCCCAGAGTCTAATGGTACTCATTGGAAGTCTAAGTTTATTGACGGTTTACCTCCTTTATTTGCAGAAAGGGCTAGGAAAAACCGTAGGAAAAGAGAAGTAAGTATTAATTATGAAGATTATACTTATGGCAAGTTAATAGAAACTTATGTTCAGGAAAGATTAGCTTTATGTAATGAAATAAAGCTTAATCAACAGATTAAAAAACATTCTCTTAATGAAAAGAGGCAATTAGGCCAATTTTGTAGCAAGTTTGGAATGGAAGAAATCCGAGAAAGTAATAATAATAAAAAGAATCTTATATCTTCTCAATGAAATAAAAAATTTCAAAAAAGAAAACAAAAAAGAGAAGAAAGAAAATTTAAAAGAAAAAGGGATTATAAACCCTATATAATATGTAAAAAATGTGGTCGGCCAGGCCATAAAGCAAAAACGTGTTGGGTAAAAAAGAAACTCAATAATATTGAATATGAAAAATTAAAGGATATATTATCTAAAATCCTAATCAATTCTGAGTCTAATTCAGAATCAGAAAACTCTTCATATGAAGAATTAAATATATTAGAAGAAGAAGATTTAGTAACTTCAGATGATAAATGTTTTCCTTGTAAAACAGGAAAAGAATGTTGTCAATCAGACACAGATAATGAAGAAGACATTTATCAAATTATAGCTCAATTTGAAAACATGGAAATAAATGTCATTTCTAATGATATATTAGATCTATTAAAAGCAATAGAAGATAATGAAATCAGGGAAAGGATTAATTCTCAAATAATTGGGAAAAACAAAGCTATAACGTCAATAGCTGTTGAAGATTTTAAGCCATATACTTTAAGTGAAGTTAGAAGACAATTAAGTCAGAAAAATAAGACTGCAAATACAGTCAATATTGAGGAATTAAAATTAGAAGTTGATAATCTAAAATTAGAAATTAAGAATCTTAAGGAAAAAAATATAACCCTAGAAGAAAGAATAAGAAGTTTAGAAATGAAGGAGATTATAGATAATCTTGAAACTTCTAAGAAATTTCTAACATCCTTAGAAAGAGATGAGAATTTTTTATCAATATATGAGATGGTTATATCCCATAAATGGCATATAAAGATTAAGTTATTGATAGAAAACAATTATTCAACAGAATTAGTGGGTTTACTAGATAGTGGAGCTGATTTGAATTGTGTTCAAGAGGGCATTATCCTATAAAATATTCCACAAGACTACTCATAGAGTTAGTTCTGCTGGTGGAGAACCAATGATTATAAATTATAAATTACCTCAAGCATACATTTGCCAAGATAAAGTTTATATTCCAAACAGCTTTATGATTGTAAAAAATATAACAAGCCAAATAATACTTGGTACACTATTTTGGAATAAGATTTTCCCAATAAAACACATTGATGAAAAATTCATTACGGGAACTTATAAAGGAAAAGAAATAACTTTTCAATTTGTTCACAACAAAGGAAAAGAAATAACTTTTCAATTTGTTCACAAACCTATTCCTAGATTTATAAATGATATTGAATAATCATTAATTCAAGCAAAACAAAACCAAATCAATTTTCTTAAACAAGAAATAAATACTCTTACAATAGAATAGAGATTAAAAAATCCTAAATTACAGGACAAAATAAGACTAATACAACATCAATTTTCATTACAAATTTGTAATGATCATCCAAATGCTTTTTGGGATTGAAAGAAGCATATAGTCTGTCTCCCATATGAAAATGACTTTAATGAAAGTCAAATTCCTACAAAAGCAAGACCGTGTCAAATGAATTCTGAATATTTAGAATTATGCAAAAATGAGATAAAAACTTTAATAGAAAAAGGTTTAATAAGACCTTCAAAGTCTCCATGGTCATGTACCGCTTTCTATGTTAATAAACATTCAGAACAAGAAAGAGGAGCCCCAAGGTTAGTAATAAACTATAAACCTTTAAACAAAGTTTTAAAGTGGATCAGGTATCCTATACCTAACAAAAAAGATTTGTTAGATAGATTAAATGATGCTATAATATTTTCAAAATTTGATCTAAAGTCTGGATATTGGCAAATCCAGATAGACGAAAAAGACAGATATAAAACTGCCTTTACAGTACCATTTGGACATTATGAATGGAATGTCATGCCATTTGGTCTAAAAAATGCTCCAAGTGAATTTCAAAAAATAATGAATGATATTTTTATTCATTTCAGTAATTTTATAATTGTCTGTATAGATGATATCTTAGTATTTTCAAAAGATATTGAAACTCATTTTAAACACTTAGAAATTTTTAAAGGTATAATCATAAAAAATGGCTTAGTAATATCTAGACAAAAAATGCTACTCTTTCAAACTAAGATAAGATTTTTAGGTCATAATATTGAGAAAGGAAATATTATTCCAATAAATAGAAGTATTGAATTTGCTTCTAAATTTCCTGATGAAATAACTGATAAAACCTAATTACAAAGATTTTTAGGAAGTTTAAATTATATTTCACCATATTATAAGAATTTAGCTCAAGACACAGCTGTTCTATATGACAGATTAAAGAAAAACCCTCTGCCATGGTCTGATATTCATACTAAGGCAGTACAAAAGATTAAACAAAATGTTAAGAATCTTCCATGTTTAATGATAGCAAAACCCGAATGGGAAAAAATTATAGAGACAGATGCCAGTAATATTGGCTATGGAGGAATTCTGAAGCAGATTTCCCCGATTGATAAACAAGAATTTCTTTTAAGATTCCATTCAGGAAAATAGAATGATAGTCAAAGAAATTATGCTACGATTGCAAAAGAAATTTTAGCAATAGTTAAATGTGTTCTAAAATTTTAAGATGATTTATACAATCAAAAGTTTTTAATAAAAACTGATTGTCAAGCAGCAAAATATATGTTCAATAAAGACTTTAAACATGACGTCTCTAAACAAATGTTTGCTCAATGGCAATCTTATCTTGCACCATTTGATTTTGAAATAATATATAAAAAAGGAACAGATAATAGTTTACCTGATTTCTTAACAAGAGAATATTTCTTATAGTTTATTTTGCAGGTTCTATGAAGAAAATAAAAGGACCACTGAAAATAGCCTTTAATAACATACAAATTGAGATTGATGATCATTCAGCCATGATAATGGCTAGGAATTTTATATGCATAATATTATGCAGGATTACTCTATGCATCCTGTGGATAGAGCTCATAAGCTCTTAGAAAATATGGATTTAATAAAACACTTTAGGAATCAAATAAAGATTCTTAAAGAAAAAGAGAAAATAATCTCTTCTGCCTGATCATATTTTCAGGAATGATTCCTCGAGATAGGGGAATACAGCCCTTTTCAAATAATGAAAGAGGAAGAGGAAGAGGCCCTAATGGTGGGAGGGTCTTAGGGCAAATTGCCCATCAAAGGCTAATAGCCGCAAATATTGCAAATACTGCAAAGAGGGCGGGCCTTGGCGCAGCGGTAAAAGCTGTTCCTAAGGGACCGAAGGTCTCAGGTTCGATCCGTGGAAACGGCATCCCCATAAAATGTGGGGGAAAGACCGCGTACATCTTCCCTTAAATGGGACGGACCCTTCCTGGACCCTGCGAAAACGCGAGAGCTCTTTGCAGCACCAAGTACGCCCTTTATTGCAAATACTGCAAGTTTCTCAAGTAATACTAGAGGAAATAATGTTGATAACCAATTATTCCAAGAATTCTTGGCTTATAAAGCTAAGAAGGAAGGGACAAATGAAGCATCATTATCCTATGTCAATATTGTGACAGAAGAATCTGATGATGTCTTATATGAACAAAATCCAAATAAAGAGATAATATTGCTCCTGGATTTCAAAGATCTTAAATATAAAGATCAACCTTGGACCTTAATTACAAGGTACCTAGATCAAGGATCATATCCTGCTGCTTCATATAAGCAAAGATTTTATTATGAGAATATCCTCAAAATCACAGAATCCTGTGATATTCATCACTATATGTCTGGAAATACCCAGGAATATAGTTTTAGCAAAATTATAATAAAACAGATAATATTTGTTGAAGAATGGGGAACATCTCCCTTAAAGGATACAGAGATGTGCCACCCTGAAACCAGGGTCCCTATTAAATTCAATTATTATGATTATATTGAGGCATTTAATTAAGCCTTTTTATATGAAAATTCAAAGAAGAAACATTCGTGGTTCTTCAAAATATGTCCAGAAGTTTATAAACGGGATATCCCAAATTGGGTATATAAATGGTGGCTATCATATGGCCCTTCGGTAAAAATTTTACCAGATATATTAAGAAAAAATTATAATGATTGGGTAGAAATATCTCCCACATTGATTGAATTACAAAATCAGAAGATCCTAATAGAAGGATTATCTCTGTGTCACTTTTTTATTCAATTCGGAATACCATGGATCTGGAAATGGTCTCCAGAAGTTGGTTATACTCACCAATAAATTCCTTGTCTAA